>CM031896.1:3585937-3600939 GCA_018691285.1 Cucurbita argyrosperma subsp. sororia | reverse complement strand
ATGATAGTGTTCCACTTTGACCATGAGCTCTTATTACTTTGATTTGAGTTTCTTCAAAAAGGCCTCGTAACCAATATAGATAGTATTTGTTGATTATAAACTCCCTAATCATTCCCCCTAAATTAACTGATGTCGGAGTTTCCTCCAACAATTACAAACCCCGACTCAACCAACCTTGAAATCCCCAAAAACTTTGTGAAGGTAGGAATTAAAATCAACTAGGTAGCAAAGTAGATTAGTAAAATACAGCATTTAAAGCTTAATAGTAATGGTTTCCCCTCACGTACACTTTTTCCTCCACATTTCCACCGGAATCTGTCAAATTAGAAGCTTCAACAATGGAGGCTTCCCTCTACGATTTCATAATCCTAGCCGCCTCTGGTTTCACCGGCAAGTACGTGGTCCCGACAAGCCCTCGAATTCCTCAAACCCATCTCCTTCTTCCCCTCTCAAATCCTTCGCTCTAGCCGGTCGGAATCCGACAAAGCTGTCGGAAACTCTCAAATGGGGCAGCTCATCCCAACTCCCCGCCGTCAATTTCCGCTTCTAACCGCCGATATTTCCGACCCACAATCCATCCACCGCCTCTGCACCCAAACCAAGCTCATCCTCAACTGCGCCGGACTCTTCCGCCGCTACGGCGAGCCGGTGGTGGCGGCGTGTGTAGAGACGGGGTGCGATTATTTGGACATTTGTGAGGAGCCGGAGTTCATGGAGAAAAATGGAAGCTAATTATCATGAGAGAGCGGTTGAGAATGGTTGTTTGGTGATTTCGGCTTGTGGGTTCGACTCGGTTCCGGCTGAATTGGGTTTTATTTTCAATTCCAAGCAATGGGTTGGGGAATCGGCGCCGAACCGGGTCGAGGGCGTATTTGAAGCTTGGAATCCAAGAACAAAATTGTTGCGAATTTTGGGACATTTGAGTCGGCTGTTTTGGGTGTCGCTAATGCCGACCGGTTAGTACAATTGCGGCGGTCGAGGCCTAGAAGACCTCGGCCAACGGTGAGGAAAATTCCACAATTTTAAATATATATTTGAAAATATTTGAAATTTATGGGAACATTATTAAAATTTATTATGAATTTTGTTGTGTCAGATTCCGGGTTGTCCTCCTCCTAAAGGACCAACTGTGGAACACAACACAAAGAGACAAGCCTTTGGGCTGTAAGATTACCTTCAGCTGATTCCACTGTTGTTCGTAGAACACTCTCTTCTCTAGCTGAAACCCTCATGGTCTTCCCGGTGTTTAACGAGCGCGTCGAAGAGATCGAACAGAGGACAACGTTTTTGGTCCTCTATGAAGCCAGCTCATTTCGGCGTAAAAATTGGCCATAAGTCATTGATTTGCATTCTCCAAAATGATTGTAGTTGGAATCATCATAGGTTGTTGAGTAGAAGTTCGTTCGGGAGGTGGCTTCTTTTGAACGTTCCCTTCGATTTTTAGTCTCGGTTGGTTTTTAGGAAGAATGGTCCTTCTGAAGACGAGGTCGATAGTGCGTCGTTTAAGATGTGGTTTGTTGGTCATGGTTTTAGTAATAATAATGGTGGAGGGAATCGAGAACTGGATATGAAAGTTGTAACGAGAATGATGGGGCCTGAATCTGGATATGTAGCTACTTCGATAATCCTTGTTCAATGTGCTTTTGTTGTTCTAAGCAAACGCGAGATTCTTCCGAAAGGAGGAGTTCTTACTCCTGGTATTGTGTTTGGACCTACTGATCTTCAGAAAAGACTCGAAGAGCATGAGATATGTTTTTGATGTTATTTCAAAGCATGCTCCGTTGCACAAGTTGTAGTCATGTTTCTTTCAAAGATCATTTGCGATATGCTTTAGGTACTCCCAGTAAATAAACTCGATAGATGAGAATAAAATTGTTCTTTTACTTATACAATTTAAGATAAATAAGAGCTTATATTATCTGCTACTTCGATCTTGAGTTTTGCAATGCTTCATCGTTATTTTCGATCTTTAACCAAGTCTCTAATGAAATGGTTACTTCTTTCGTAAAAAAAACTTGACTCTTTGGTAGTAGAATCATTATCACAAAATAAAACCGTTTCACGTTCTTTAAATACACTTTAACCTTTTTAACATCCATTTGAGCTATATAAGCTTGATAATCCAGCTGTAGATATATTATGCTTCCATGATAGAAAAAACAGCCATAATAGGTTGTTTCTTTTGAACTCCGTGAAAAAAGCATATGAAACCAATACTAAAAACATAACCTAATGTCTTTTAGGAACATCAAAATCACAACCCTAAATCACTATATGATATCAAGTCAATATTCGATTCAAGAATATTTTATTTGCAATAAATTCCATGCCATATATGTAACCAATAACTTTTTTGGACCTACTTCCCATTGATTCTCTTGTCCTTGCATGAATCTACTTACCATATTTACTTCCCATCGATTTATTTGTCCTTTTTCATGAATCTACTTACTTCAAAATGACTTTTTTTGGACTTGTCATGAAATCTACTTACCATATTTACAACAAAATAAAATATCATGTTCTCGTTACGGTCAAGTACATCAAGCTCCCAACTAAACTTTGATACGAAACTAAGATCAACTTCTTCTTTATTAGCATCTTACTTGTCACGACCCAATTTTTGAGTTTTAGGATCTAGAAGATTTAAACGAACGTGAAGCTTGAAATCTGAAAAAATTCAAAAGGTTGAGAAACACTTTTCGTGAAGATGTCAAACAACCTGGTTCAGAGGAGGCGTAGAGAAACACTTTCTTGGCCATCGAAAACTGCGGAGGGATCGCCGCTCAGCGGCGATGCTGCCTTGGCTTCGGCGAGAATATGTCTAACCCATGAAGAGGGATTGTCGCTTAGCGACGATGCTGCCTTGGCTCTGGTGAGAATATGTCTAACCCCAAGAAGTAGAAGGGGAAACCTAGAGCAAGGGACAAAGACAATGTTACTTGGAAATATTCTCGACCAAGAAATTGAGAATCGATACGCATCGAAGTTCAGCCTCTTCATATGATCGATGTCTTCCTAATCGCAGACAATTTAATTAATATATATAAATATTTTATTAAACAAAAAGCGCATATTTTTAATTTGTTGAGTCATGCTCGAGCGTACGACCAAAAAAATTAGTTATAAATGCAAGACTCGTATGCATACCTTATATCGGTGATATTGATCGACAGCAACATCGCCCGTAGCATTGCGAGCGATCTTTCCTGTTCGTACATCTCAAAATTTAAAAAGAACGTGAAGTAAATTTGTTGATAAGGACTAAATGAAAACTAAGATCAACCGTACCAGGAAGTTTAACAAAGGAATCCCAAAATGCTTGGGCCTCGGCCATCTTTGTCAGCCATTCCTTCTACTTGATAGGCAGAAGTTGCAGTTCCAAAGACAAAGCCTTCGGGAAATGCAGCTCGGCTGAGGCCTCCGGTGTCGAAGACGACACCGGAGAAGTCGTAAGGTGGTCGGGATGAGAAAATTGTAGCATTGAGAGACAGTAGAAGAAGGATGAAGAAGTGGATTTTTTTCATGGCTGTTTGGGTGAGAAAGAATAGAAAGATAAGAGAAAGAGAAAGGAGTGTTGAGTTTCAGAATGATTGGTTTTAGGATTCCAAATTGCACAACAAAACAAATGGATCTTATCCAAAGTAAATTCACGGGTGATCCGTACACTTTTTTGTTCCTTGTTTGGGTTTAAATTATATAAAATGACTTTCTTTAACCCCTCTTCCGTGTCACGGTCATGGTCGTCTAAGGCGTGTTGCCCATGGCCGCATGCCCATGACAAGCCCAACCCTTTATGTCTTTACGGTCATGGTCGTCCAAGGCGTGTTGTCCATGGCCGCATGCCCATGACAAACCCAATCCTTTACGTCTTTTCTTCTAGTATTTTAATATTTATAGAAAGTATGACATTTCAGAAATATCATCTCTAGGCCTGTCAGACATGAAATGCTACTGTAAGGAGATACGATTAGTTGTCAACTTCTTCCTACCCAAGGTTATATACTGTAAGCCGTTGTTATTTCTCTTTTGCTTGCTTATATAACGTCTCTTTCAAAAATCTCTCTTTCGAAAATCTCTCTCTGTCCTCGCTTTCTAAAACCTTCTCTTAAAATCGAGGCTAGAGGCTCGAGCATACGTCGCTTGGCCATAGGTAACGCAAGAACGAATTGGCTTAGCTTACTTGTCGTTGGAAAGTGAGTGCCGCACAATCGCAAGTCCGCTGTCATTAAAAGTGCGATTGTGACACTCAGCCTCACTGTTTTTTTATAAGAAATACTTCGTTCTTCTCTACAGCTGATGTGGACCGACGTGAGATCTCACAATCCACTCCCTTGGAGGCGCCTTTAGCCTCTCCAACTTATGTGGACTAATACGCGATCTCACAATCCACTCTTTTGGAGGCCTAATGTCCTTACTAGCACACTGCTCGGTGTCTAACTCTAATACCATTCGTAAGAGTCCCAACCTTGATACTATTTGTAACCGTCTCAACCCTGATACTACTTGTAACCGTCTCAGCCGTCTCAACCCTGATACTACTTGTAACCGTCTCAACCCAAGTCTACCACTAACAAATATTGTCCGTTTTCGCCCATTACACAGTAGTCAGCCTCACGATTTTCAAAATGCGTCTATTAGATAGATGTTTTTAAATAATGTTTTATTCCCTTCTCTAACTGATATGGGATTACACTGATAGTTTCGAAATATAATAAAAAATAAATTTGTAAATTTTAAAAATATTAAATAAGTTAAAATGGATTTAACAAAGTTATAAGTTAATTTTTAATGTTAAAAAGTAAAAAAGCTTATATCTATTAAATATAAAACTAAAATCTTTGAATTTGTTAGATTTTTTTTTTTTTTTTTTTTTTTTTTTGTAATTTACATAAATTAATTCTTCAAAGAAGAAGAAAAAATCCAATAAATTAATGTAAAGAAAAAAGAAATATATGTTGTCTATTATCTGATTTAATTTATAAGAAATATTTATATTCATATTCCAATTTCCTTCCGAGTCGAACCAGCCCGCGAAGCTTGTTGATTCGTATCGAACTGTTCGTTCTCTGTTCTTCGGAAGCCGACTGAAAAGCTCTCCAATGGAGGGAACCAATAAAACCACCAAAAGAAAGCTGGTGAAGAAATCTGAAAACAAGGTAGACAAGAAACCAAAGAAGGAGAAAGATGATCCCGTTCCGCCTCAACCACACGACGACGATTCCGACTCCGATTTGGACGATCTTTCCAAACTCCTCCAGCCTTTCTCCAAGACACAACTAATCGAGCTCATTTGCAGCACTGCTGTTAAAGACCCCAATCTTGAAGCCCAAATTCGAGCGGCTGCCGACCGCGATGTCACTAACCGCAAAATCTTTGTTCATGGCCTCAGTTGGGATACGACCCGAGAAACCCTAATGACAGTTTTTGAATCTTTTGGTGAAATTGAAGATTGCAATGTGGTTATGGACAAAAATACAGGGAAGGCTAAGGGATACGGGTTTATTTTGTTTAAATCCCGGCAGGGTGCGTATAAGGCGTTGAAGGAACCTAGGAAGAGGATTAATAATCGGATGACTTCGTGTCAATTGGCTTCTTTGGGTTCAGTGCCGCCCCCGCAAAGCCATGAGATTGGCTCGCGGAAGATTTATGTCGCTAATGTGCACCAAAACGTGGATGCTGAGAGGCTTAGGGCGTTCTTTGCGAAGTTTGGGGAGTTAGAGATGGGTCCGATAGGGTTTGATCCTGAGACAGGGAGATCGAGGGGTTATGCCATTTTTATTTATAGAACGAATGAAGGTGCGAGGAAGGCTCTTGAGGAGCCACACAAAGTGTTCGAAGGGAACAAATTGCACTGCCAGAGGGCGTCTGAGGGGAAGAACAAGAATCAAAATTCGACGCAGGCAGCGAAGAGCTTGGGGCAAAGTCAACAGTCGGTTATGGCGGCCATGGCCGCAGCTCCAAATTTGCATTTGTTCGCTCAACATCCGAGCCTTAATCCTATGTATGGTGGATATGGGAACCCAGCTTTGGGAGGTGGAATGTTGAACCAAGGAGTAGTTCCCATGAGTCAAGTGGGTCTGATTGGTAGTTCTGTTGGGGCTGGCATAGGTTTGAGTGGTTACAGTGGGGGGTCGTATGGCTTAAGCCAATTAAGTGCTGGTGGTTCGTCATTGCTAGGCTCTTATGGCCCTGGTTCGTCATCACTGAAGGGGTTGCCGCACATTTACTCAAGCTCAATGCTTGGTAAGACGGGTTCTGAATCGGGTCAGACGGCTGCTGGTGGATCTTACGGTGGATACACGTCACATTTGTGGTATGAGATGTTTCATATTCTTTTTATTTACTGCTCTTTAAGCCTCCAATCATTTGTATGTTTCAACTTTTCATTCAGTGCTTAGCAACAGCCTGCGTGTACAATTTTGATTTAGGTAATTTAGTATATAAAGTACCTAAGGCTACCATTAGGTGGTAATTCTAAGAATTTATAGTATTGTAATCCTCTTATTCATAAGGTGGTTATCAAACTTTAAAATGGTTAAAGATGCCCTTCTCAAGGGCATACCTCTAGCCTAGGCAGCTTTATTTAATACTCCCCACATATTATCTATCTATATTTAGGATGGCAGTGGAGCTATCAAAGTAAAGTAGTTGAAACGGAATTGTAGAGACTTCTTTGAAATGAGTTCGGTAAGGAAGGAGGTTTATGAATTGTATCTAGTGAACTAGAGGAGGGATAGCTTGATGCTGTCGTGATGCAAGACGTTTTAGGAGGTCTAACATTTATGGGGTGCAGATAGATGTGACTCCAGTTATGGTAAAATTTTATGTTTAACAGGTCTATCAATTTAAGAAAAGTGATGTTGAAATTGACTTATGGAAAACCGAAGTGTGATCAAAATATTAGCTAAATGGACTACCGAGCATACAAGAACCAAATCAAATTGACCGAATTAACCCAGTTTGTATTACCTAACTAATTTCTGCTCATGAAATTGTACCTGCCAATCTGCATTGCTCAATTGGTCCAAATTGACTTGATTGGGTTGGGTTTTTCAATTTTGATTTAGGCTCATAGCCCATTAAAAAGGGTGTAGAAAATATTTACACGTTTTAGATACTCTTAGGCTTTTCTTGTTGGTCCTCATGCAAGAAAAGAGCAGTTCTTCACTAAAAGTTGATTGCAGTGATGCCTGATGGAGAGAAGGTCCCTGCCCTTGGATCTGAGACCAAACTTTTTCTTAAGAGGATAGATGGAGAAATTTATGTGAACTCTGAGTAGATTCACAATGAACGTACATCTTTGATAGGTATAAAACAATTCTATTTAAAGCTGCTTTGATAATTTGCATGGCACTCATGGTGCATCTATTTGTGCCAAGGGTCCTAGACTGGATGCTTACCTAGGCAACATTTAGATCTGTCTCACAAGTCACTGGAACACCAAAGCGATTAAGATTAACAAGTCTTGGCATTTCCTTATTGATGATAGTCAACTAATTTGAAGGAGGGCCTCTATTGTTACTATATTAATCAAGGTAAGGCTTTTGAAACTTTAAAGATGTTGAGAGTGTTTTGGAGTAATAACGTATCATAGTGAATTACCTTGTTCTTGAGATGTGTGCTAAAACATCATGTGTAAAACTAAACAGCTATTGAAATAAAATTGAAGATAATACCATTGTATCCCCTAACGTCGTACATCTAGCTGAGAGAGTGGGGCTAGAGATAGGTCTTTCGGTTTGCTGTTGTTGGGTGGTGAAGGATCAAGAATGAGAGGGAAGGTGTGCTTGTTAAGTGCAGTGACAGATGGCAATGGCATATGGTCAGGGACAACTGCCAAAGTGGATCCCAAGGTGGTGGGGGTAGGTATGGCGGTGACGGGAATGGCTGAAGTTGAAACTGCTATAGCTGTGGTGAATCTGGACATGTCACTGGAGAGTATCCACACGGTGTCCATTGATATCGTAAATTGGTGATTGACAGTTACTTCTCTGCTTGTTGGTGTGCTTTTTTAGGTTCCGTTCACTATCTCGGTATCAATCTAATGGGTCTTTAAGCTGGGTCTGTTCGGTGTTTTGAGATAGGATCAAGTAGCTCTCCTTATGGACTTTTTTCCCCGGTAATGAGAAACCTATGGATGTATTAAGAAGAACAAAACCTCAAAATAACGTAAAGGGAAGAGGAAGAGAGAGCCCCTCCCAAACGATAATCACATAAAAGCCTTCCAACCCTGAAGAATCATGGAAAGCAGGTAATTACAAAATGATTTGCAGTTTGGCACCAATCTTAACTTGGACTGGTGTTTGAATTAGGGATGTTTTATCAGTGGTCCTTAGGAGGAGATGATTATTGGGAGGAACAAAAGGAACTCACATTAGTGCTTCTCCCTTGTATATCTTCTATTAAGTTTTGCAGTCATTTTCTTCCTTTTTTATTTTTTATTTTTTATTTTTACTATCAACAGTTGGAGAGCTTTTTTCTAAATCGTTTTGATGGTCCCTTTTTTGTTGGTTGGCCTTGTTCGCCTTTTCCGTTTTCCTTTTCTTTCCTTTATTATTATTATTATTATTATTATTATTATTATTATTGGGGATGTACGGCCTCTACTTGTTCCTTCCCATTTATTAACGAAAGCCAGTTTCTTATATATATATATGTCGTGTTCAGTTACTTTTTCTGAAAAGTAATTATAATTCCATTTTAGCTATCTAAAATCACTTGGATATTCAACTCACAACTGCTATCCCCAAACTTGAAGACAGCTCTAGTCTAACTACGCCCCCCACCCATTCCCAAACCCAAAAGAAAATTCTTCGTTGGGTCACTTTTGTTCTTAGCTTTCTTCTCTCGTAGTTTGATTTATGACATGTTTTTCATTCATTTTTCAACAGAATTTGCTTGTCTCCAGATAATTTGAAAGTTATATCAGGTTGAAGATTTGCGTTCCTTTTGTCTTCCATTGACCAGAAAACACTTCATCAATTTTTTTAATTTTATTTTATTTACTTATTATTTATTTCCTTGTGGTCATAAATACTTAAATCAATGCCGTTACATGTTGCTTGTCTTTTCAATTTTGAACAAACTTGGTTCGCTCTTTTTACTGCCCGACTTAGTCACTGGCCATCTTTTACAATTATTTCTTTCGGATTATTTTTTTATAGCACGATTTATTGAACTTGTTTTTATGCTTTCCTTTGATGATCATTCTTTTTCTATTCTTCTTCTGATTGTAACTATTTGGGGAACTGTGGGTTTTTTTTTTTTTTTTTTTTTTTTTTCTTTTCTTTTTCCTTCTTTCTTCCTTTGATTTCTTGATTCATTTTTCTTATTTGAATCTTCAACTTCACTGTTTTGATGGGAGTATTCATTTGACAGGCCAGATTATTAGTTTGCGTTGTCTTATATCTTTTTAGATGCTTGGGAATCCATATTTGCGTTTGAGGTGCTGCTGAACTTGTGGATGAATGATCCTGTACTGTACTTTTGGGAAAGTTTATGTTAAGAGCTTCATTTGGGCTTTGATACCTTTTTCCCACAAACCCCTTTCGTCTCTTCTCACTTGTTTTTCCTTCTTTTTTTTCCTTTTCTCCATTCCTCCCCACTTTTTAGTTGTTTTATGTAGTAAGAACCTGCTGCTGGGCAATAGTCATCTTACGTTTTATACTTCACCTTTGTCAATATTATCACTTCTAATATTTTTGAAGTTTTTTTTATACATATATTCTTTTTTTGTTGTAATTTCTTTTCCCTCGAGTATCACCTTCATTTTAATCTTCGGCTTCTGAGTTATAACCTTCCGCCCTATTGATAATAAATGGAAGTCCCTTTTTGTGTCCTGTTGGAGTTAATCAAGTGTTGTTGGAGGCTGCCAAGGATTATTCAGTTCCTTTTAGAGCATGGTTCAATCTTTAGGAATAACCAAATCTTCTAAGCGAATCCAGTAGTGGTAGGATGATGATTAGTGTTATTTGGCTAAGTGTGAAACTATTCTTGGGTCCTATTATTCTGCTAACTTTTTTAGGTTGTGAATATATATAATGCTCTTATGTTACCTGTTCAGAATTTGCAGTGGAAGAACTTTTGTGATGCAGGTTTGTTTCTTTGCTCTGCTTCATCGCCTTCATACTCATCATCAGTCTTTGCTCTTCCTCGTTTTCTTCATTTTCATTTTCTTCCCTGTTCGCTGCCCTCGTCGGTGTTGCCCTTCTCCATTTTTCATACAATTCTCGGGGTCGCGACTAAAATGAGCCTCACCCACTTCATCAAATTCTTCATTTTTCATATCCCTGGTTATCAATTGGCTTGGTTTGATTCTCCAAGTTTTTCAGTTGGTAATTCTGAAGGTCGTGCAGAAGACTGATGATGGGTAGAGCAGAATGAGACAGGTAAGGTATGGACATGTATGTATGTATATATATATGTATATATGTATATATGCATTCATTCAAACTAAGCTTCAGCTGTTGGCGTCACTGCATCCATCTGTGCAGAACAGATAGTCTTGAAGCATTTCTGTGGCTTGTTTCTGTTTATTTTAATGAACTTTACATGCACAATAAATCAAGCGTACCGTCAAATGAGTGTTTGTTTAGTTTTTTTTTTTTTTTTTTTTTTTTTTTTTTTTAAATCATTTTTTAAAATATTAGTGTGGTTAGAAAATAAAAAATTAAAAAAAAAAAAAAAAAAAAGAAGTGAAAAATAGAGGGGGTATGGTGTAAAACGTGAAGTCACATTATATTTGACATTCAGATTTTTAATTTTATTATTATTATTATTTATGATTTGCTTTGTGATTATGGGCTTCCTGGGCTTCCTGATGAGGACGAATACCCATTCGGGCCTCAGGCAGGCCCAACGAATGAGTTCCTGTGGCGTAAAAGGGAAAGCCGAAAATTAATCAGATAGAACGACATGTCGGAAGGTATCTTCTTTTAGAAGTACATTTTTGGTCTTTTCTACCATTTTATTCCTAAATATTGTAACGAATTTTTGTAAATATTATTCTTTTATTAGAAATGTTATGAAAAAATATGAAGTGTATTATCAAATTAATTGGATAGTGACATTCTTTTTTATTGGGTGGAAAACAAGTGAATGAGATAGAAGAATATATTCACTTTCATAAAGGGATAATTACACATGAAAATTCCTATTCCACAAAATGTCAAAATTCTTTAAAATTACATTTCTGTTGTTAATAATATGTATAAAGTCTATGAAAGTAAATATATTAAAATTAATTCTTTGTTATAAAAATATTGAAGTCATTGGTGAAACAAATATCAATTAAAACAATCATATGCAATTAATACAAAAAAAAAAAAAAAAAAAAAAAAAAAAAAAAAATCAGTAAAGGTAAGAAACTACCAAAAAAAAAAAAATAAAAATAAGCCATTCATATATCTAATAAATACGTAAAGTTTTTAGTTGTCAATCGATGAGGTTGAAACTCTAAATAGACTGCTAGTGACATTAAATCATCATGTCCCTTGTGCTCTATGTGACAAACGTGCTATAATGGTCGGGACAAAGGGTTGTGATCCCGTGAAGGTGAGCTAACTCCAAAAAAATCATTCTCAGCTCGAATTGTAGGTTACAACTCATCTGCATAAATTGGTTATGCCCAAAGTTAGAGGAGAAATTCGATCCCAAACCTTGTACACGAATTTTTCTGGCTATGCCCAAAAAAATCGTCGGTTAATCATCCGATGGTAAATTCGATCCCAAACCTTATACACATTGCTCGTCACACTATAATCAATTGGTTATGCCCAAAGTTAGAGGAGAAATTTCCCAAATTTAATAGTGGAATATTTGAATGAAAATTGCAACAAAAAAGGGTCGAAAATGATTGAAATGACATATATGCCCAAATTCTCCCCAATCCCTCTCTCCATCATCAACTTTCCTTGGAATTTAGCTCACCTCAGCGGAACTCAAATTTCCTTAAATGGAAATCAATACTTCCCCTCTCAAATCCGAATACTTGCCCACCAACGCAACCAATTTTCTTTTAAATACAAAAATAAATATTAATTTAAGATTCTAATCTCTACATTTTTTTAAAATAATTGGATAAATGGTAAAATTAATAATAAAATATTAATCTTTAATGAGAACAAAAATAAACATTCAAAACTCGTATTTCTTTCGAGATCTTAAATTAGATGTCTAATTCTTAGGTGACAACAATAACTTTTTATAAATATAAATTTATTAGATGAAATAACAATATATCAAGTATAATTAATTAGTTAATTAGGACAGATTATGAGACTAATTTTGATTAATCTAGTTGATTAATATATCATAAAAGCATAATTAATTGATTTAAATTAAAGTGGTAAGTAATAGAAAAATAACTATAATTAATTAAACATTTATTGTAATCATTCTTGTATACATATTATACAAATTTTTTATTGTTTTTAATAATTTATTATAATTATATAAAATTCTAAATAATTTACTCCGGTTTTTTAATTTTGAATTTGAAAATATAAGTTCCACTAATATTTATAATTAAATATTTCCCTAAAAAATCTAATTTTTGAAATAGATGAATGGAAATTAAATTGATTAAAATTATTTTAATAACTCGACTAAATAAAAACAAAATAAATAATATAATTAATTGTTAAAAGTACTCGAAACCCCAAATATAAGTTGTATTTATTTTATTCCATGACATCTTGTGAGTTAAAATTCTTAAAATTGTATTAACGGATGTTAAATTTTAAATATAATATTAAATTAGTTCAATTTTATTATTATTTATATAATGCGTTTTATTAGTTTTTTTTTTTTTTTTTTATTGAATTAATGGAAATTTCAATTCACCATTTATATATTATATTGATGTCAAACAATTAAAAAAGTGAAGATGTCATGAAAATTTAGCTTTTTGGATATCATTATAATATTTTGGTTGGATGACTTATTTCCCAATTCATATAATTTTTTTTTAATAATAAATTAAAAATAATAAAAGTGACCAATAAATTTGGTAATTAAAATGGAACTTTCCATAATAATCCATTGCAAAAGTTGTCCTTTTTCACTTTTATTTAATCAAATTCCTTTTCTAATCAAACCACACAAATTATCCATTCAAAATAAAGAAAATAATACGTTCCTATTTCAAATTTTTTTTTAAAAAAAAATTATTATCGGACTTAAAAGTCAACTTGAAAATCGAAACGGTCAAATTGGACTAGCCCGATCTAATTGGGGGGTCAAACTAGATGGTTGAATTGGAGTAGACCTGTCAAATCGAATCAACCAAATAGGTCATCTCTTTCTCCTACCTCACGAGATTGGAGCGAGTGCAATTCCATTTCTTCTATCTCATCTCTAACAAAACTCACCCTTTCAACAAAAGATCTGTCACGTTATTTACATCTTCTCAACGGTGCGAGTGATAACCCATAACCTATTGGTGAATTAAACGGATATACAACCACACCCAAAACTAACCTCGTTCTTTCCCACAAGCGACCGTCAGCATCAGAGCCACCACAATTTTTTTTTTTTTTTCTTTTCAATTTCTAGATATTACATAATTCTATCGTTAACTCATAAATTCGAATTATTTGAATCTATTTAAACATAGCTAAGTTTAAGTAAACTCGTGAGATCAATAATTCATAAAGGAAACAAAAGCACTTTTAGTGATATCTATTTAGAATACCTAACAAAATCTTAACACCGATTCAAAGTGATTCTTTATAACTTAGATTATGAGTATTTGAAACCAAAAAGGCTGACAACTCCGAATTCTTTTTTTTTTTAATACAAAAATAATTATATTTTTAATAGAAAAGAAATGAAAAAAATAATAATAATTAATTTACAAAGATTATCAAAATTATCCGTACACTACAAACATTCTTTCTTGTTTTTTGTTTTTTTTTTTTTATAAATATTTTGTTGCATATATATATATATATATATATATATATATATATATATAAACTTTCAAACATTTTAATTATGCTACATGAATTATTGGCTAATTTATTAAGATAAATTCTCTATTAAATAATTAATAGTAGATTTTAATTCATTTTCAAATGTAATAATGAATCGCACCTCATTCAACAACAGCATAGTGTAATTGACTCAATAATTCAAATAATTCCGACTATCCAATCTAAATCATAAATAAACATCGGATTTGGTCAAAAAAAATTCAATTTGGGTCCGACTTAATTTTTAAAAAACTAAAAAAATTCGAGTTAGTTCACGAGTTTTGACATTTTTTTTATTGGGTCAACTCAACCAACTCAAAAATAAGATTATAACCCAACTCATCTTATCATTATTCTTAAGATTATTACCAAAATTAAGAATATTCAACGCTTCTTAATGTTTGAATTTTATGAAATTTTGATTATTAACATAGCATGCATTCAATAAGTAGGATTTTCTTAAGTAATTAAAAAAAAAAAAAAAAAATCGTCTTACAACCCAACCCAACTTGAGTTGTGAACTCTATTTAAGTTATTCGAGTCATCCACTCAACTAACCCGAAATTTCGAGTTGGTCCAAAAAAAAAAAAAAAAAAAAAAATCAATCCAACACATATACATCTTTTTATCCAACTATATAATAGCATTTTAAAATATGGTTGTTACTTTATTAAAAATATATATATATATTATTCATTAAAAATTTGGTAGCTTTTCAATTGATTAAAAAAAAAGGTACAATAATAGTCACCTATTTTGTATTTTATAATTATATAATTCAAATTATTGAAAATATAAAGAAGCCCATTTTTTTTATGTCCTAACTATGCACATTTTTTATAAAAAAAAATAATAAAAAATAAAAAGAACAATGATGTCATCCTACACATCATCACATTATATAACTGTAAACTATATTATATTATTCATATTAACAACTTATATAAAGTAGCGTTACAATATTAGAGCATTTCGCATATCAATTACATTTATTTGACGTGTCATGTTCTTATTTGTCAATTTTTA